>JANAVB010012198.1:15383404-15387222 GCA_029216955.1 Iris pallida
TGATTTGAGGCCTGAGAATGAATTGATAACATTGCCCCTTTTGCTTAACGATGCTGGAACAAGTAGACACTTGAATAATGAGATGCCATATGAATGATAGAATAAGAAATGAACTGGCTATGCTATCGAACCAATGAACTGAATGAAATACTAGAATCATATACTCTCTGTATATCTGTTGCAAGAATATAAAATGCTGGCTGTCCCTTATAAGAAATGAATGAATGATTAAATGTCCCTATGAAATGAATGAATGTTACGTTCCTCTTAAGAAAGGAATGATATGAGATACGTTGCAATGAAGCAATGAATGAGAAATGATAAAGCTGGGATCGTTGAGATCACCAAATGAAATGATGGTATTGATGAAATGAATAAGTCATTGTATATGACTAATGATGCACTGTTGCCTTTACTTTCTTTAATATATTTTACCATGCAATTTTGTTCACAATCGAGTCGGACACGCATTCGCATGGTCATGGACAACTTGTATACAAGGTTTGAGTAATAATTTCCTCGAACGGTTCCTAGGGCCCTGGGGACCGATTCGGCCTAGGAGGAAATAATGATGAGTGCTATGGGAGCACGGATAAGGCGAGGTGGCATAGAGGCTCGCCACCTACTATGCTGACCGCATTATCTTGAAATAAAATGAAATGAAGAGAGTCCATATGGTTTAACAACACCAGTGACCATGTAGTCAGGATGCATGCTAATGAATGTTTTGTGCAGGCAGAGTAAGTATATCGGATAACCTGTATTTGATGCAGGTACGAGAAGTCGGCTATCGGTAAGAAATCACATAATTGTGATATTGTATAAGTTGGTTTAACTTGCCTACTTAACATGTTCAATTCAGTATGCTAGAAAGATGTCTTGCTATAAATAGTGCTCAAACATAACATCCATGCTAAGTGATGCTTGAAGTAAGAATTGTCATAACATGTTTAAGATGTTAATGTTAACGATGCCTCAATGACGCCTTTGCATGATAACACCAAGAATGCTATAATGATATGTCCACATGAATATTGCTAAGAATATGTTTACATGCTTCACCATGATTATTGCCCATGAACTGTAAACTGATGCTAGGCCCCAAATAGAAAGTTCATTCTATTAAATGCTTGCTAAAATTGACCAGTTAGTGTTGGTTTAGGCGAGTGGGTTGGATTCTGCTCGCCAGTACATAGATGATGTGCTTACACACGTTTTGTGGGCAGGTGCTCGTGCTTGGAATGTTCTACACACGGCGATTTGCTTGATTGGTCCCGCGGCATCGAAGATTTGTTGGGCATATAGAAGTTTCCCTTGCACAAGATGATGTCTTCTGTTTATAAAGGGCATAATGTATGGAATATTGTAATCAGTTGTACCAGTGAGATTGTAAGCCAAGTCGGTATATCGAGTTGTAATCCAATGTATCCAAATATCAAGTGTAAGCTGTATAGCATTGTTCAGTTGGCTTTCAATGTAAAATGAGATGTGCTGTAAATATTGTACTTTAATACAAGTCTTGTACTCTTCTTCAATTATCAATAAAGAGAATATAGTTCTATATATCTCTGTGTGACTTTAAGTTATTCTTTTGTCTCCGCTGCTATAAAGAAGTGATGTATTTCTATTCAATGAGAGAGATTGTCCTTATTAACTTTAATTTGTCTGCTTCTGCCGCTGCGATGTGTCCTTATTTGAAGATAATCGAGTATGTACCATCTTTGCCTTGTACATGTGCAATACTAGACTTGTACGACATCACGCCCAAGCGAGGACGATCGATTCTAAGAGATAAAATATGTGAATAAATGACTCTATGAATCGGGGCATGATAAATTGGTATCAAAGCACGGCTTTACGTCCTTGGTCTCTTCTTTAAATCGTTTCAAATCAAAGTTGCATCGACGATTAACCAAAGTTGCTTCCGCGATCACTCAATGTTGCTTCCGCAATTAAATCAAAGATTGCTTCCCCGATTATGCTGTTGTTGTTTTGTAATCCTCCTTATGTGGTTCGTGTTTGAAAGTTCATCGAACCTCTTGGCTGTTCACTGGATGTTCCATACAATAAGTCTATATACAATGTGATGCCCCTGAATGAATGATTGTTGTTGGTTTGAAAACAAATGACCCAACAATGACTCGATGCCATAGTATACTATATTGTAAATGCTGTTTGGAATATGGGAATAAAAAAAAAGTGGCTATGTATGCTGTAACAAGTTGAGATTGCATGTAATATGGGAAATGAATTATGAATGGGGTAATTGATGGATGAGTTCGACATAACTGGTGAGTCGACTCAGAGGTGATGGCTAGTACTTTTGAGACCCTAAGAATGTTGGCTTGGGATATTGAGACCCCGAGATGTTGGTTAAGTATTGTGATCATTATAGATCCCGAATGTCCGGAATAGATTGAGTTGGTATTGTTTAAGGATGGCTTCGTTTCTGAGTGGTATATTGCCTCTACCACCTCAGAACGAGATGTATGTTGACCCTTTCCATGGGATAGCAAGGAGACTATCTGTGGATACTGGGTAGTGTCGAGACTTAGCTGGAAGTCATGTATTGTTGCTAGATGACTCGAGAGTCCCCTGACGGTGATGCTATTGTAGGAGCGTAAAAAGTGCTTCAAAGAAAGAGTCATCTTATTCATAAGTGATCTGCTTTACGCCTAGCAGAGCAGGTAATCTCTTTACGCCCAAGACTAGGCTAATCGCTTTATGCCTAAGCAGGCTGATCATTTTATGCTCGGGTCTACACCCATGGTTTTACGCCAAGGACAGAGCAGCCACTTTTACGCTGGACAAAGCTGTCAAATCTCGCATTTAATGCAAACTCTGACATGGAGATATTAATGATGACATATATCACAAAGGGATTTGTTTTTACACAGAGACCAATATTGTCGTTTAGTGTGTGGATTGAGCTACTTTACGCTCAAACTACGGCTTCTTTTACGCACGAAGATTATACGAGCCTTTACGCTCAACAGTCGACGTGTGCGTAAAGTCTATTTGAGCTGCTTTTACGCTCAAGGTTATTTAATAACCACTTTACGCGGGAAGTCTATGTCAAGGCTATTTTACGCCAAATCTACTGCTTTACGCTTAGAGTACATTGGGGCTATTTTTACGCCCTATTCTCCTCCACCAGTTTGGAACGTGGTTTGCTTACGTGGCTTTCATGCCATTCTTCTTGAAGAACGTGTGTACATGCATCCTATTCTTACTGAAGTGATGGGACACACGTCAACATATGCAGAAGATGGCTTCGATCATGGGTGGCAGTTGTTAGCGTAAAGATGAAACTTTTGCTGAGTTTTTACGCACAAGAGCCCAAGTCTATGAATAGACTTATTTTTCTTCATAAGGGGAGGAGAACCACAGAGAGAGGAGAGAATACAGAGATCAGAACTTAGAGATTTTGATTCTCCAGAGCATTCTTCTTCAACCTTTCTTTCAGAACAGAGTGAAGCAAAGCAGGAAAGCATTCGGCCTCGCCATCAGTGCCCAAGTGCGTCGATACCTTTCTGGTGACTTAGTTCTTCCAGTTGTTCTACTTCAAGCAGTGATCTTCATCATCATCATATGGTCCAAGGAACAAAGTGATCATTTACGAATCAGACTTCCATAGCAATACTTTTCCAGAATTAAATTTGTACTTCTTGTACTTTTCTTGTTTTATTTCAAAAGCCAATTTCTCCAAGGCATTTTGTTAAGTGAAACAAAAATAGCGACTCTGCTAGGGACGACCTTCTCCTCTGACGAGGAGGCAATTGCTCAATATGATGATGTTTCGGTCGGTTCGACCAAGA